>CANTUT010000462.1:0-25000 GCA_947687605.1 Reutealis trisperma
ACTTTGAATTTTCAATTATTTTATAAATCCTATTTTGTACAAAAATATATTATTTTAGTATTTTCCTTATTTAAGCAAGAATTGAAGTTATGTTTTATTAAATTATATATATTCATACTATTTGAATATGCATGATTAATGATAACTTTAATTACATATTGCGTGTATATATATATATATATATATATATATAAATATATATATATAAAAATTGAAGAAGTGTTATATATTTGGCTATGAAAATATTATAATGGTTATTTAGAGAATTTATATTTTGATATGTGAAATTAATATTCTGTTTGATTAATCTAAATTATATTGTTAATTATATAATTACCAGAGATTTGGAATTTCGCTATAATTATTATTAGTATGAAAGGTTTATATTAATTGAATTTCATTATGTAAACTATGGTTTATTATTATTATTATTATTATTGTTGTTGTTGTTGTTGTTGTAGTTGTTGTTGTTGTTATATATATATATATATATATATATATATATATATATATATATATATATATATATATATATATATATATATATATATATATATATATATATATATTTTGCTGGTGTTTAAATTAGATAAAAGAAGAATAGGGATCCATCTGATTGGCTAACAGCCAATCAGATAGCTAAGATTGAAAGAGCTGGGAACGGGACAAAGAAGAGAGGGAGAGGAAGAGAGAGGCAGAGAGGGACCGAGAGAGAGAGAGAGGCTGCTAGTGGAATTTCGACTCGACACCCGCCACCTCCACCTTGAAGCTTGGCATCCGGCGATCTCAAGGGAGGCGGTAGCACCCCGATCGGGCAACGAACGGCGGCGAAAAGCTCCACCAGTGCCGAAACTTCCAACCTTGATTTCGGTCGATTCCGGCTGCAAAATTCGGCGATCTTGCTCTTGTTTAACTCCTGGGGAAGAGAGCTTTGTTTTGGTATATGTCTTGTCATCTGGAACCCGCTGCATGTGGAGATCGAAAAACTCCAAACTGAAGCTTCTTTGACTTTTCTCGGCAAAACGGTGGAGTGTGACGGCAAGTGGTGGCATTTTCTTGACTCCTAGTGTCGAGGCAAACCTGTTGGTGTGTAGATCACCTCGTTCCGCTACCGGCAAGGGCGGCACGTTGCTGGCGGTGCATGGGACCAGTATGACAGCTCTATTTTTTATTCTGATCGATTCTCAATGTTCGTTCGATCAGAATTTATGAGGGTAAACCCGAATCCCTTGAATTTAGTTATTGTTGTATTATATGTATTAGATTTTAGTTAGTGTTTAATGGATGGAAAGGTTGGAGTTGTTTGTTGAGTTGTGTTGGTGATTGTGAGTTGGGTGGACCCAGAAGGGGTCTCTGGAGTTGTTTTGGGGTTATGTTGATTATTGAGATTATTAGAAGTGTTATATCTTCTATTAACTTGAGGTAATATTCGAGTTTAAAGGAGATTCTGCCGAAATCTCAACCAGAGTCTCAATGGTCTTTTCGTTATACCTTGATATGTGAGTCATTTGTATTTTGATAGTATCTCTTGTTGTTCAGTGTTGAGTTTATGGCGTCTTTCTGTTTCCCAAAGTCGTACTTCTGAGGATAGTCGATCCAATGAGTCTCCAATAGGTGAGTGATACTCTCTAATATGTTATTCTGTCATCATATGCATTTGCATCTATTATGTGTATATATATGTATATTATGCATTATTATTGCATAAATGCCTGCTAACATTTGACTGTGGTTGATGAATTGATATTCTATGTTACATTATGATTGTGGTTGATGGATGGAGATCGGGAGGATACAATACCACCTAGGATTTTGATATGGATATGGATATGGTTACTATTATGATTATGATTATGATGAGATTGAGAAGATGAGCTATGATTGTTGGATGCTGGCCATGCCTACTCATCGTCAGAGCCACTATCAGTTGAGTCAGGGCTGCACAGTATAGACTAGTGCTGGCCGGACCCATTGGACATAAGAGATAGATTATTAGATTCAAAGAGCCAGGATAGGGGGATCGGCTCCACATATTGAGTATTAGTTTAGTACTGTGGAATGTATCTTATTTTTGCTTGTTTATGTGATTTGTCTATCTTTGTGACATAGTACATAGCACGAGCATTAGAGTTTTGTATGTAGGATACCAGTTTAATATATTAACTAGTATCATTCATTAAGTCAAACGCTCATTCCTGTTCAATTATATTTTTCAGGTCGAGGAATGAGCTTGTGAAGGGATTATAATTGAGTACAACTGCCAGTTTCCTTTCGACAGTAATTTGTACTAAGTGCTAAGTTTTGTAATTAATATGTATATAACCATATTAGTACTCTAGAACTCTGTAATATTACTCTTGAAATATGTATTCTATTTAGTACCAATTATTATATATATTTCGAGTTAAGAATTGTTGTTAAGCAAAGTCTAGTAATATGATATTTGTACATTGAAATGATTGAGTTAATAGCCCAGAGTGGCTTTAATTTTGAATTGTATTGACAGTTTAACTGGATCTGCTTAGTATTTAGGCCCGTAGCCCTATTATGTGATGTTTATTGTCTAGTGTGTGGTCAGACTTACTACGGGCACTGGTAGCCACGTGCATTTCCCGTGTCCTAGTACCGGTCACGTGCCCTCAGGTTCGAGGCGTGACAAAGATAGTATCAGAGTATGATCTTGTGACCTGTATAAAGACATAGTCATATAAGTTTTACATGAGTTCGGTTGTAACATTCGGAGTATAGGATTCCTTATCGTCTTTTGAGTTCCACTTGCTTTTAATTCAGTGTCGTCAGTGGTTAGTGTCTTTGGTAGCAAAGAATATTACTTAGGTGTGCATTATTTGAATTTCTCGAATTTTTAATTGTGAACAAATGATGATTATGGATAGTGATGATGAGATTTTAGTTATAATGGCAACCTTAATGTTTATTTGTTAAGAGTTAATGTGATTGTTAATTGTTAGTTAGGATCCTTAATGAGTTATAAGTGGTGTAATTTATTATTATTTTTGAAGTTGTATTGATTGGTGGAAGCTATTTATTGGGGAATGCAAAAGATGGAAACTATGTTTGATATCTTTGTTTCTCTAAATTATTGGAGTATTTAGTCTGACAATTGCATGCGAATGAACAGTTGTTACCTTAGATAGAGTTGACGACTGTAGTTGTTTGACTAGTCTCATCAGTTATATCTAGACAAGATTTTCTTACTACCTAGACCAATTTTCGAGAAAAAGTTTATTGTAGTTTTGTCTATAAGGATAGTGAGACTATTATTTATTAGGGACACATGTATCAGGTAAATCACTATCTAGTTCTAACTTTCTTCTGAGTTTGAGAATTCTCTCTTGACCTAATAGTTATCCTTTCTAATTATCAGTTTAATTTTATGGCATCCTCTTCATCTTCCTCTCCTTCTAGACCTGATCCTTTTCTTTTCCAAGGCCTTCCCTTAGAAATTCGAAGCAATATCTCCGAAAGAGCCCTCAAGAACTTAACCTCTGAGCAAATTTTTAAGTATCAAACATGTCTCATTCAAAAGTATGGCCCTCGGTTTGTGAGAGAACTGACTATCCACCCTAAGTATTCTTTTCTGAGGCCATATGCTTTCATGGATATGACAATGGATTCATTTTGGATATGGCCTAAAGAATTCCTTTGCTTTCTGTGGTATTTCCTTCATCTCTATCATATTGCTGTAGAAATTCAGTCCTTTCATTTTCTGCGGTATATCTAGTATTTGGAAGGCAATAATGCAACTAACCCACATTTGGTTACCTTCCTACATTGGTTTAACCCTTTGGAGCAGTGGATGAGGTTTCATATTACTAGTTTGGGTAAATCTTTTTAAACAGATGGTCCCACCATTTGAACTATACTTGTTTTTCATCGTCCTTATACTGCTGTGAGCAATCTTTCAATCACCCGTTTGATCATGAATCCCCAAGTTCTTGTTTATAAATCATACTATTTTTCATTTTATAAGGACATATTTGATTATTCAAATGAGTTTACTGCCTTTCAGCACTATATGTGTGAGAAAAATAATGTTACTTTACGTGAAATGTGGCCCCCTAATGAACCTGATGCTCCATGATGGGATTTTTTTTCCTAAGTATTGTTATGAGATTTGTACTGCTAAAGATGATTGGGATCAAAATTGTCTTAGGAAACTGTATCGGAGGGATGGTCCCTAGCCTACGATGCCTAATGATGATAAGTTTGACCCTACTAATCATATTTGGACTCACTTTATGGAGCCTTCTTCAGACTCTACTGATTTTGATGAGATAGCCTTCTTCAGCCATATGATGATGATGATGATGATGACATTATGAATTTGTCTCCCTCACATGAGCCTATCAAGAAGTGATAGGTTAAGAAGTTGGTGGTGGAAATCAATAGTATTTATAATGTGAGGTTTGCTAGGTTAGCAGGGCCATGAATAAGGATATATGTATTTCTTTCTTTTCTATGTTGTGAGGGAGTAATTTTCTTTTATATTTTGGTTGTGATGTGTACAAGTGTGTTGAGGCAGAATGGGACTAGAGACACTGCCTTAGTAGGTTGTGAGGACTTGTGTGATGTACTCCTTTTTCTGCATAAATAAATGAGTATGGTGTGAATATAAGTGCATGTCTAGTATAGTATATAAGAATAATTAAGTATTGGTGCATTTTGAGTAATTTATAATGACTACGATGATTTAGAAGTTCATAGATTTAAACAAAATCAATTTTTGATGATAAATTATTGGTAAGTATGATTATGAGGTTAATTACAGTTTGGATATTGTAATGAGATAGAACAAAATTGTTATGTGGCTTTAGTTTAAGGCTTAGGAAGATATGACAAATTGAACTGAGGTTATAAACTTATAAAATGTGAATTCATAGGAGATAGGATTGAATTTCCTTTGCTTCCAATTCAATGTTAACGTGGTTTTATGATGACTTGCTGATATTAATTTTATGAGTCTATACTATTTATATTGTATGCTTGTGTTTATGAGATATGATGAATTTAATTACTTTTATTAAAATTGTGATTATCAGAAAGTTGTATATCTGTATGATGTTACTAGAGATTCTTTAGCGATGAAATTCTTTGAGTGTAGAGAGTATAATCAGAGTATAAGGATTTGAGCTTTGATAAAGTGATAAGATGTTAAGGTTATAAGAATTGTGAATTTGAGGATTCTCGAGGATTTAATCCATGAGGGTATAAAATGATCTAAATTAAAATTTTAAATGATTTTGAGATAAAATGTTTTAGTTCTGATTTGATTATGTAAATGAGCTCAAATATGATGATTGATTTTAAAGAGTAATTTTAAAGATACTTTTGGAAGTTTATTATTTTGGAACTTTGTATTTGTGTCTAGCGTGTATGTGTATATGCATTGAGTCTGGCATTGAAAAAGCCATACATCACTAATCATGCATTATTAATCTCAACAATCATTGCATTACAGTTCATGTTGTGTAGCATCTCTAGACACAGTACCTTGAGTTCTAAAATAAAAATAAAAATGTTGCGATTCTTACAAATGATTCTAAATAGTTTTGAAAATTTAAACAATTTTGAACATACCTAAAATGGATTTAAGTCCTCGGGATAAGATAATATTTTGAGGTATTTGATTCAATAATATGTTATGGGAATGATTAAAGAATTTTATTAGATAATAAAGTGGAGTTATTATTTGGGAATACTTATGAAGTATATATGTTTAAGTTGAGATAAAAATTAGAATGGCATAGATTAAGAAAGACATAAAGGTTGCGTAGAGATTTTATTGAATATCAGTGGTATTTTTATATGAATAAATTGAATGATTAGGAATATGAAATATAATATGATGTCAGTGGAAATTTAGTGATAAGATAACATTATGGGTTAAATGTACTTAATTGCGAGGCAATAGCTGTGTAAATCAGGATACTAAAATACTTTATAGAAAGAGAGTAAGTTTGAAATAATTGTAAAAATGTGAGATATGTCTTAGAGTTAACAGAATTTCTTGATGACTTTGTTAATATAAGGGATGTTGAAATGAATGGTAAAATTATTGGTTTTGTATTTCAATTAATGAGTACGCATAGGTAATTGGCTTCAAATTCTGAAGATAAAAGTTTAAATATATTGAGGAAATTAGCTAGAGCAAGTAACAGTGTGTCACGACCCATCTTTGAGCCATGACTGTCCTAGGGCATAGAGAGACGTAAGGTCATCTAAACCCGTAGAACAACATATAACTCATAAACTATTACCATTACGTTACCCTTAACCCAAGATTGTAGCCATAATTCCCCTGTAATAGTCATTCAACATCTAAATTCATTTTCATATTTATTGCTTTTGAACTCCATTTTCTAGTATTCTAATTGCAACTCAAGTGAATATTAATTAAGTATCTGAACTGTATTGAGATAATACCCAATCACACATACTAATAATATTCTAAGTTATATCATTATTACAGACTTTTAACAAAACATGGAGCTCTAGAGTGAAACCTCCAAAATTATAACAAAATATGTACATGATGATACCCAAAATCAGCAACGCAATTTCCAAGAGGAGATGTAGAACTTGGAATTTACCTTGCCAAACCGTCAACTGATCCTGAAAATAAATAACAACTACGGGGTGAGACAAAACTCAATGAGTACATAATAAAACTGTATAAAATAAGCAAGTGATAGGTGGTTTAGTGATAATTTCTTATAGCAATGAAGTGAAACGGATCAAGAATCATTCTTATGGAATAGTTTTCCATATACAGTAATTATTGCATTTTTAGCAGAATATTTTCTTTATTGGAAACGGTGTGTTTCCCACATTATCATTCGAGTGGCGGCTTACGCCTTGCTCACTCCCATTTCAGTCACACGTACAACTGATCGGGTCGCACGTACTGGGGGCCATAAACCCTTCCCAGCTAGGGTTCGGATACTCTTTACCCTATCCGTAGGTTCATTACCATTGTGCATAAGGCTGATGTATTGCCCCACATCAGAGGGGTATTATGCTTATCACAGTATTATAAAAACTTTTTTTCCTTTCCATCCATGAAATAATTCAATGGATAATATATCAATAAATAATCAAAATTCCCATCATTGATCATATTAGGAAATGAAGCAATAAGGCTCATGTGGCCAAGTGCCATAAGGGATATTTAATTCAATAATTGGTAAAGCATATCATGCATGTCAAAGAATTGCAATGCATTTTAATTAGAAAAGTGATCCAACATTTAGGCTTATATTTAAAGCACAAGAAATATAATATTATTAGGTACTCACCTCTTGCTCCTTTGCTCCTATACTGATAGTTCTAACGCAGAGTATAACAAGGCTCCTCGGTATCCCGAGCAATGCCTTTACCTTTCGATTCTACAAATACACCCAAATAATTATACATTAATTCCTACTCCTTTAACTTGCTAATCTCATTCTAACTCAACTTAACATTAACTTCCTACTACTAATCACCAAACACATTCCAATACATTAAACAATAACATACATAAACACATTAATTATTTAATCATTTTATTTCAAAATCCCATGTTGTCCAAATCCTTTCATTAAAACAATTAGGTTCCTTTTCCTTCCTAATTCCTTAATTAAATTTTATGTTTATCAAACTAATGCTTAAACAATCAACATTCATTCACCCATTGAAACTAATCTCTTCCAATTCTCATAAACCCTAACTTTACCAAATTGGGATGATTTGGGGAAAACCCAAAATTTCTCAATCAAATCTCAAATTGATCTTGCCAAGATAAAATTAATGTTATGCAAAGCCTACCATAACAATCAAACATCAAACTACACTTCACATTACACACTTTCCTTATATCATGCATTATGCCTTCAAGAATTTCAATTTTTGAATAAAATCTCTAAATTCAAATTTTACATTTTTAAACCACTTTTCAACATCCCAAATAACCTTAGATATTGTTAAAAAAAATTTTGGACACTTCCCCTAAAATCCCTAGTTTGGCCGAACCTTATATAAATTTCTCTTCATTGATCTTTCATGCTTCCCTTGTTATTATTCACCTATTAAACCCCAAATCCTTAACCCCAATTCTCATATTTCATCACTTAACATGCCAAACTAACTCTTCTTCAAATCATTCCACCAAAATCCAATTATAGAAATCAAAAGAAAAGGAATAATTGCTAACAATTTATCATACTTAGGCTAAGGAAAGAAAGGAATCACTTAAGCAATAAATCTCACCTTGAAATGCTCCAAATTTAGCTCTAAGTTGAAGAACAAGTTGGGAGGTTTTTATTCTTTGGTGAGGGTGAGATTTTTGGTGTAGGTTACAAATGAAATGGTTTAACACAATTTCATTTTATATACAAATAAAATCAATGGTGGTGATTTAATCACACAAAATCAATGGTCACATTTTTACTTGAAATGGAGGGCTAAGATTGATCAAGATGGATGGTTGAGATGGCCCTTAGGTGTATGGTGACTAAGCATAAAAATAATGAACACCATCATCACCAAAGTGAACATAATCATGGTGATGGAAAAGTAGGAGGCTTAGGTGTAAAGTTGGCATAAGTCAACAAATATAGCTAACCTAATTCCTTTCTCATCCTAACCCCTAATTAACTTGTTCTAACCATTCTTAAGTCAAGCTCCACCAAAATTTGAGGCCTTAGGGCCGGCCACTCTATGGGCTTGGGCTTTGAGTCTAAAAGCCCATTAACAAGCCCACCCGAAAACGTTTTCCTGAACTTAAAATTTTTTTGTAACTTTTTCCCTTCCCTTTCACTTGGCATTTTAAATCTTACCTTCCCATATCATAATAAGCCTAAACTAAGCCATATTGCCTAAAATTAATTCAATAAAACATACAATAAATATTCCTATCTCATAAATGTACACACTCAAGCACTTAGTACCAACAAGAGTTTCTATCATCCTATCACTATGTCATTGATGCTATACCCAAAAATTTATATTTTATGGTATTATTATAACTCTGATGAGCTATGGAGACCTTGGGTATTACACAGTGGAAAGAGAATTGTTAAGTTTTAATATGTTTTCATTAATGAAATGAATAAGGGAACTATTATTGGAGTTATTGTTCATAATTAAATATAATGGAAATTATTATTTTGGCGAGATATTAAATATGAAAATATTTATTGAGATTATAATAGATTAAGTAATAATTATTAGTATGGAAAGGAATTATGGAATGTCAAAGAATATTATTAATTTAGAATTATTTGTTGGAGTTTCATATGACAACTAGCATTGGTAAGGATTTAAGGAAAATATATGTTTAACCATATCATTGATTGCATATGAAATCAAAAGTTATACTAATTTTATCTAAGGTTAAATCAAGATATAGGAATAAAGAATTATTATGAATATGCTTTAAGGTTTAGTAGACTAGATGTTGATATTGGAATAAGTTATATTTGGAGATTTATTTATATGATTTTAATATTATGAAGTTTGTGTTCTCTTGAACTTAATATATTATTTGTTGTTAAGATAGTGTGTCAGAGTGCGCAATGCAAGCGTGGTGAAGAAGGTTATTTGAAAGATATTGTGTTTGTGTGAGGCCTCGCCCAAGCACTGGTCTGATTCGCCAAGGGATTGAAATGCTCTTCGGGAGAAACTCCACTATTGGAACTCGCTGTGAGTTCAGAAATTTGATTTTTGTAATGTGACAGTTGAAAAGTGAGTCGCCACTTTAATTTATTTATTTTAATTGGAAAAATTAAAGAAAACCCAACATGATTGACTCCAAAATTTGATTTATCCCAATGGAAAATGCACCAATCCATGAGTGACCAAGGAGGGCTCGGGGATCGGGTTTTGGTAATTACACAATTAAGAAAATGTTATTTTCTTTAGTTTGGCTAAAAATGCAAAATAACTCTTGAAAATTGAATTTTTGTGTATGTATGAATAGGAATATAATGATGAATGGACAAATATATGATGTGATGGAATGACAATAATAAATAAATAGGCAAGATAAATGCTACTTAATTATTACAATATCAAAACAAATGAAATAAAGGGGATCTTTTCTCTAACTCTTATGGGTACTAGGAAAAGCACACATTCCCCAAAATAAACTAAAATAAAAACATAAACAAAAGATTAATACAAATAAATCAAAATAAAAAAAGGAAAACAATTTTGATAAAAAGATTTTTGGAGTTGATGCCCTTCAGAATGGCAGCCTGCGTATCCTATCGAATAGGAATCAAACCCCACGCAGTTCTCCCTTCTTACAAAGGAGGGGTTTTAAAAATATGTTGGTTTGCTTATTAACTTAATTCTGATTCTTAAATTAATAAGTTTTAGATCTTTTTAGTTTTAGACCTAAAGAAAATTCTAGATCTGAATTTAGAATTTTAAAATAGGAAAGGGATTATACCTTTGCTTTTCTTAGCTTTCGAACGAATGGAACTAGTTTTGCTCCGGATCTCAACTCCACCTTGAATTCAAAGGAAATTTGGAATCTGGACCTAGAAACAACAAGTATGTTAAGTATAAGAACGAATTTATGCTTTGAAATATGCCTCAACTGCTTTGAAATCTCTTGAATTGCTTGGAAGTCATGCCAAATGAGGCTAGAGGAAGCTCCTATTTATAGAGCTGCTAGAGGAGGTTTTGGCGGTAAGGATGGCAATGTCGGCGCAGTGCCAGCGGCAGGGGTGGCACAGCTAACGCGCCGGCCGCCTGGGTGGCACGGAATACGTGCCGCCTGACCGCCAGCCTCCAATTCCATGCCGCCTGACCACCAGCCTCCTTTTGGTGCCGCGCACGGCGTCACAGTAGGAACTCGTGCCGCCCAGGCAAACGTGCCTCCCAGACGATAGCGCGCCACTCGCGTGGTTCAATCTGTTTCTGTCCATTTCGGGCCCATTTTAGCTCTGATTCGAGCTCTGTTTGATTCTGTGGATTCGTAACTGAAAGACGGTCCACTGGAGGTGTATTTTTGAGGCTTCACAGCTGCCCCCCTTATCTGATTTGGCCAGAAAAAGGCCAATATGATAAGTGTGAACCGGAAGGCTTAGGATGCCATTCCGAGAATTTTAAACGTCCCTTTCAGTATTGGGATTTGTGCAAGAGCTTCATGTCTGATTTTTCGCTATTCTGATTCTGTTTGGACTGTTTTCCAATTTTTAAGCTATTTTTGAATTTTTAGTTTTTCTATAATTTCAGGAGATTCTGAACTCCAATCGAGACCTCGTCTGTTTTGGGAGATGGTTAAAAATCACGCGGATTCACTGCTTCAGAAGGACCTGAATTTCGATTTAAAATGAGCTTGTTATGGCAAAACCACGTGAATTGGATCTGCAAATCAAAAAAGTGAAAAAAGATGTTATGAGGGGGGGCCCACCTCTACTTCTATATAAAGCTTAACTTCCTTCATTTTTTCTCATAACTTCATCTTCACTCTCTCTCTTCTCTTCTCTCTCTCTCTCTCTAGCTTTACTTTTCTTCTCTCAAATCTTTCCTTTTTTACTTTCTCCTTTTGGAAATCTTCAATCAGCTAGCAGCGGGTGCTCAGGATCCGGAGACATTGCTAAAGGAGCCAGATCAACACGTCAACTTCACTGGATCTCTCTAGGTATGCTTTCCTTTTCCTGCACAGTCAGTAAGAATTCTAATAATTATTAATAACAATAATTATTATTTATTTATTTATTTATTTTTACAAAAATTACAGAGAACACATTTAAGGCCCAGGGGTGGCTATAGTGTCATGGAGCTGGTCTGCATTTATTCGACTAATCAGGAGGCTGTCCGTCTGCGTCTTGAGCCATCTGGATTGCTCGGGTGGCTGGAGCTAGATGTCAAGCAGCCGGTTAACACCATTGTGGTCTGGGCACTAGCAGAGTGCTGGTAGGATACTACAAACACATTCCACCTTTCCTGTGATGAGATGACAGTCACTCCTTTCGAGTGGAGCATGCTTACTGGTATGCATTTCAGATCTCATCCTCTCGAGTTTTATTCTTCATGGATCGAGCGCTCTTCTGTAGAGATGACCACTCTGATTAGGGCTGATCCCCCTCGTGGGATCCTGAATGTCTCACATTCTTGGCTTCATCAGGCCTTGATGACCATGGGTCAGACTCTTAGTCAGTATGGTGTTGATCAAGGTGCTAAACTTTGCGCCTTGATTATCTTGAGCTGTACTTTTCTACATAACAACAAAGACTGCATTAATCTGAATATCCTACGATCCTTGGAGAACCTAGATGAGATTGGGGAGTTTGACTGGGGAGGTACTGGCCTTTGTGTTATGCATCATGAGCTGTGCAGCATTTCCCGTGGCATGCTTTGCGGTCATGGTGGTACCTTCATTGTGCTCGAGGTGAGTATTACACTCTGGTATTTTGTTGTCTGATCTCTGCCTAGTGACTAACAAAATTCTGTTTCCTGCAGTACTGGTCTATTTGAGTATTTTTTGATGCAGGCTCCATCACTGAGAGAGCCTAGCGCTATTGATCCCCCTTACGGACGCATTTAGGGGGCGTCCAACAGACCTTCCTTCATGTCACAGCAATTTGATCAGTGCAGACAGATCTTTGCTACTGTGACTGCAGACTAGGTATTTCTTTGTTGATCTTAACCCGAATCTTACTGTTTTATCTTCTACTGCTGCATATTACAATCTGTTTGCAAGTGAGATGGTCGCCATTTATCAGGTTTATATAATGGATTCCTGACCGGATCAGGCCTAGCATGGACTTGACCTCTTATCGACTCTTGCTCCGCTATGATTCCTTGAGGATGTTCTATTTGGGAGAGAGGGTAAGGGCACAGGTTACAGGAGAGAGAGTTGTGCCACAGCCCCCTCCGGCAAATATGAGGTTTGGGCTAGCTATCCTGGGAGAGGATGATTGGGCTACTGGAGTTTTCTGTCTGGATTTTCTATTGCCTGATCTGGACTATGATGAGTTCTGCGAGGTATCCCTGATGTGGGGGACACCTCCCTTGGATAGATTGTGAGGACCGTCTAGGAGATCTAGTTCAGCGTCTTCCCGAGGTCCTCCCTCCAGAGTTAGGAGCTTCTCACGGGCTAGTGGTACTATTCCGGTTGGTAGCATAGGTTCTAGGGTTAGACCTCCAGGTGTTATGGCTGGCCATTCAGGTTTTGCAACTGACCCTTCTGGGATTGGCCCTTCAGGGGCTAATGGCTCTGCCCCAGCTCCAGCTTCAGATGCTTCAGTTGGAGGTCCGACTAATTCAATTCTCTTGCCTGCTGGTCTTGTCCACTTGCCAGCTTATCTGGATTATTTCTCTGGTGATAGCCGATTACGACGTTATCATCTTCCTGATGAGCGTCCGGCCTTCTTTCCTACTATCCCTGAGACTGTGACAGAGGTAAACATTTTGTTCGGCTAGAACTTTTAGCCTTTTGACAGTTTACTTTGTAGTGATTTTCTTTCTTCCTCAAGTTCCCATGGAGTTTGTTCGCTATCACTACGACCTCTTAGGCTGATATACATTTGCTTTGACCTCTTTTCTGCATGAGAGGGATACGTCGGAGGATAGTCACCAACAGGATATGTCCAGGCGAGGACGCCGCAAACCTAGGCGTGGTTGTTAGATACCTTTTTTTGTCAATTTTTTGCTTTTTCATGTATACATGTATTGAGGACAATGGATGTATGCATGATATTTTGAATATATGCACTTTTATACTTATGTGACATTTTGAAATGTATGATATGTTATGACTTTATATATGCTTTGAATGACATGGATGCATGGTATGAATGCAGATGTTTAACTGAATAGGATTCCATTGCGTTACACCTTACGTTTTTCTCTCATTTTCTGCTTGATTTTGAGAAAAATGAACGATTTTAAACCCGAAATCTTGAGAAATCATGTAAGAACTTGTTTTAAGGAAAGGAGGCATAAGGAGGCAGAGGGGGGTTTGGGTGGCACGGTTGACATGCCGCCGGTACAGGCGGCACGATTGTCGTGCTGCTGCATCAAGCGGCATGTCCAACATGCCGCCGCCTCCGTATAGGGCGGCACGCTTACTGTACCGCGGCAGCGAGTATGGCAGGTCATAATCTGTCTATTTAAACAGCTTTTTTGTCCATTTTCAGTCCGTACCATCGATTTCTGTGAAATCAAAAGTCACTTTCAAACACTTTTTGCTCTCCATCAAAATTTTTATTTGTATTTCTCACAATGGAGCCCTATTTCAGCCATGCAATGTTCTTATGGTGTAAGAACCTCATAAAAGTGGAGAGAATTAATCTGGAAAGGTATGGGGTAAGCGCTATGCCCACCCTAAGAGGAATAAAGATTGATTGGGAATTTCTGCGTGCCTACTTGCGCTTTTGGGATCCAACTGCCCATGTCTTCAGGTTTGGGGCATCTATGGAAGAGATGTGTCCTACATTTGAGGAAATTTCTGTGTTGCTTGGATTTGATCCAAAGGCTATGCTGGCTACTCTTGTTGAGAATGTGGGATATTTCAACTCTTTCAAAGGACTTTTTGACTTGAGCACTGAGGCTGCCAGTCCTATAGTGATGGATGACTGGGTAGATCTGACTGCTGTGATAGCAGAATTCCATGATCCTAAGGATTTTGAGGATGATGAGTAGTTTCATTTGAGGATGTGGGCTTTATCCTTCTATCTGATTGCCGGATACATTTTTGTGAGCTCTACTGGTTGGGGCGATGCTAAAGTTACTGAGCTGATTTCGCAAATGGAGGAGGGGAGATCTATTACACCTATAGTGCTGGCTGAGACCATAATGAGTTTAGACAGATCTTGCACTTCTGATGGGCTATGGTCAATTAGCCCTATTATTCTTTAGGTTAGTTGAATTATGACTTCTGTATTTCAATTCAACTACTTTCTGTGTTTATACTTATCTCTTCTGCACTTTTTTAGATTTGGCTGAGAGATCATCTCCAGATAGTTAGACCCCCCACGAAGGTGGATTATTCTGCTTCTTGGTATAGAACTCAGACTATTGTGATTAAACGGAGCTCCAAGAAAGAATAGACAAAATGGTTGATGGAGCTGGACTCTGATGACCTGCTATGGAGGTGTGAATGGTACAAGATCAAAAGATTCATGACCATGAGCTTTGGCTACAAGATGGTATACTGCTGGGGTTGAGGATGGTGACCTTTTACCAGGCTACTAGGGTTATGCAATAAATGGGACACAGTCAGGGCGTGCCCCCAGATGGTGCTCTATTTGAATCCGTTTTAATTACCGAGACTATTACCCGAGCTGTCAGAAATGGATGGGTAAGGGGTTTTCATGTTGTTCGCCCTGTTGACTAAGGCAGTAAATCCATGCAGTATATTGATTGGTGGATAGCCAACTCCTGGAAATCAGAGAAGGCTAAAAGGGCTGCTATTCTTGAGGAGATAGAGGAAAAATCATGATTATTTGTTTTAGTTTAGGACAAACTTTGACCATGTCTTTATTTTCTTTCAATGTTCCAAAGTTTAAATGAGACAAAATAAGACATAATTCATTCTTTTGCGGCTCTAACTTTTGCCTAAGCCGCCCTTTCGGGTTTTCAACTTAGCGAGCCTTTTTTTTTTCATTTTTTATATTTTTTTGTAACACAATTAAGAGCCGAGTGAATGTGAAAATGAAGAGTTTTATTGATGAATTGGACCGAACCCACATGGGCTGCCTACGTATCTCCTTATAATGATTTATGATTTTTATTCTTTTTTTCCTCTTTATGGAGAATCAGGTCCACGTAGTTTGACTTTGAGGAAAAGATGTGAATGCTGAACATGATTTGACAATGATTGCAAATGCTATGCATGAATTACAAGAATGCTTTATGCAAAGTATCTCTTGAGTTGATCCAGGTTGCATGGGCTAGCAAATTCTATGCCATCCAAGTCTGTCAGGATTGCTGCTCCTCCGGATAAGATCTTCTTGATCAGAAATGGACCACTCCAGTTAGGTCTGAATTTTTCCCTTAGATCATGAACAGGTACCCTTATTTCTTTCAGAACAAGATGACCCTCTTGTAATCCTCTGTCTCTGACTCTCTTATCAAAGTGTTGAGCCAGTTTCTGTTGATAACCTCGCATCTGATATAAGGCATCCATTCTCTTTTCATCGATGACAAGAAGTTGGTTGTGGTAGCCTTTCACCCATTCCACTTCATCCAATTGACTCTCCCTCAGAAAGTGAGCTGAGTTGATTTCTACCTCGATTGGTAGGACAGCTTCCATCCCGTACACCAAAGAGTAAGGTGTAGCACCGGTTGGAGTACGTACTATTATTCTATATCCCCATAAGGCATATGGCAAATGCAGGTGCTAATCCTTATGGTTGTCAGCCATCTTTTGTAGTATACTTTTCAGAGTCTTGTTTGTAGCTTCAACTGTGCCGTCTGTTTGAGGTCTGTACGGAGAAGACTTGTGGTGTTGAATTTTCTCCTTCTTTAATAACAGAGCAACCTCCTTTTGGAAGTGAGATCCATTATCAGTAATGATCTCAAAAGGGATCCCGTACCTACAAAGGATGTTGGTACAAATAAACTGAGCTACTCATTTGGAGTCCAATACCTGGTAAGGTGCAGCTTCAACCCATTTAGAAAAGTAGTCAATAGCCACTAGAATGAACTCATGTTTGTTGGAAGACTTCAGCTTATCTTGCCAATGACGTCTAGGCCCCAAGTTGAAAATGGCCAAGGCATGGTGATAGGTGATAAAGGCACAGGAGGTTTCTTCTGAAGTTTAGCATAGATCTGACATTTATGACACTTCTATACATATTTTGCACAATCTTGATTCATGGTAAGCCAGAAGTAACCCTGATTCATGATCTTGCGGGCTAGAGCAATTCCATTCATATGCGGGCCTTCGTTTCCAACATGCGTCTGTTCCATGATCTGTTGGGCTTCTGCTTCAGTGACACATCTCAGATGGATGTTATCCCAAGTCCGCTTGTAGAGTACTTCCCCGTTTGGAAGAAACTCTTGGACAACTATCTTAAAGTCCTCCTTTCTGTCTTAGAGGCTCCTTCAGGATAGAGTCCATTCTTGATGTAGTTGAAGATGTCCCAAAACTATGGTTTGCTGTCAGCTGCTTGGATATTCAGACAATGAGTTACACAGCCTGACTCATGCTTAACTTCAATTGTAACTGGTCTGATTATGAAGTCGTCGCTTATATCAAGCATTAAGGCAAGTGTTGCCAAAGCATCAGCAAATCTGTTCTTCGTTCTTGGAAGATAGTGGAAAGATAGTTCATGAAAACTAGCTACTAGTTCATTCAAGCGTTTATGGTAAGGAACCAAACGCTCTTCTATGATCTTCCACTTTCCCAAGGCTTGGGAGACTATCAGATTCGAATCCCCATAAATCTCAAGGCATTTGATTCTAAGCTTTATTGCTGCCTCATGATGGTAGATGCATGCCTCATACTCTGCTTCATTATTTGTCACCTCGAAGTTCAGTTTGATGGCAATGGGTAAGTTTTCCCAACTTGGTGTAATGAATACAATGCCGGCACCATATCCTTTGTTGTTAGATGCCTCATCAAAGTAAAGCTTCCAAACTTTAGTGTCAATTGTCAGGATGTCTTCATCAGGAAATTCAAGTTCAACCCAATGATCATCTACCGGAGCTGCAGCTAACTGATCAGCCACTATGCTCCCCTTGACTGCTTTTTACTGTACATATTTCAGATCATATGTAGCTAATACAACCATCCACCTTGCCATCTTACTGTCAAGAACCGGCTTTTCTATAAGGAATTTCAAAGAGCTCTTGTCAGCAAGAACATGAGTTGTAAAGGAATAAAGGTAGTGTTGCAGCTTGTGGCAAACCCATACCAAAGTAAGACACAGCTTTTCTGTAAAACTGTACTTGAGCTCATGAGATAGCATCCTTTTGCTCAGGTAATAAATGGCATTCTCCTTGCTGGAATCAGGAGCATTTTGGGCAAGCATTGCCCTCATTGCTTCATCGGTTACTGATAGATAAAGCAACAAAGGTTTTTCAAACCTTGGTGGCTGTAGAACCGGTGGGTTTAGTAAGTACTACTTGATCTGGTCAAAGGCTCTTTGACAGTCATCATTCCACTACTTGGAGGCTCCCTTTCTAAGTAGCTTGAAGATGGGACCACATACATTAGCCAACTGATTGATGAATCGACTAATGTATTGTAACCGTCTAAGAAAACCTCTGATCTCTTTTTCTGGTTTTGGAGGTGGCATTTCCAGAATTGCCTTTGACTTAGCAGGGTCTACTTTTATACCCTTCTTGCTGACTATATGACCTAGGAATACTCCAGATGAGGCTCCGAAGACACATTTGGCAGGATTGAGCTTGAGATTATATTGGCGAAGTCTAAGGAAGAATCGCCTTAATGCCTCTGAATGTTCTTCAACAGTGGCACCTTTGATTACCATGTCATCCATATAAACCTCAATTTCTTTATGCATCATGTCATGGAAAATGGTAGTTGCCATCCTCTAGTAGGTTGCCCCAGCATTTTTAAGCCCAAATGGCATTACTCGATAGCAATAGGTGCCCCATTCTGTAATGAAAGCTATCTTCTCTTTATCAGGAGGATGAACCATTATCTGATTATACCCTGCAGCCAGATTGGTTAAGGAAACCAAATCAGAACCTGCCATGAAGTTTACCAATAAATCAATGTGAGGTAAGGGAAAATCATCCTTGGGACAGGCTTTATTCAGATCCCTGTAATCCACACACATTCTGACTCTACCATCCTTCTTAGGAACCGGCACAATGTTAGCTAGCCAGGATGGATAGTTGATGGGCTCAATGAAGTTGTGATCCAGCAGCTTGGCAATTTCTTCTTTAATTAGTAAAGACCATTCTGTCTTGAGTCTTTTCAATTTCTGCTTGACGGGCTTAGCACCTGGATAAATCAGGATTTTGTGAACTGCTATGCTTGGATCAAACCCTATCATTTCTTTCAGTTGCCATGCAAAACAGTCTTGAAATTCTCTAGTCATCTTTTCAATGTGATCCCTGTTTATGCATGCAGATGCAATGTATGTAATTTTTTATATGTCATGAGTGCTAGCATTGATGGGCTCTTTAATCGTGTCATCTTTTATTTCATTTATTTCATTTTTACTTAATGTCTTATTTAAGTCAGATTTAAAAGTTGGAACATCAAAGAAAAATGGAGACACAGAGTCGTAAGAGGAAAGAGTATGATTTTTATTGATTTCAAGTGGGGATATGTCCCAATTTACATCAAACCAAAAAGTGAGACCCTCAAGGTCAATTACATCATCAACAGAAAAATAAAAGAGATAGACTCAGATTCAGAAGATGAGTCTATCTCAGACTGGGACTCTAATTCAGGTATGGATTCTGGTTCAGACTCTAGTTCGAATGGATAGAAGGGGCTCTCCTCAAAGGACCAATTTTGCAGCTCAGTCTCGGTGGGCTGGATTAAGGTGGAAGTGTCAGTTTTCTCCTCCTCAACAGTGAGCATGGATACTTCATCAAACAGTCTAGCCTCTATGTTCTCTTCCTAATCTTGACTGAGCATGTAGATTGGTTCATAATCTTCTATCTCAAGCTTGACATCAGAAAAAATTTCAAATTCAGGAATCAATTTTTCGGTAATAAGGCAGACCCAAGGCTCAGGAAAGTTATAGTAAGGAACTGTGTCACCTTCCTTTACAAAATAGCCGTTTAGGGTTTTGAAGTAAGGGCGCATGGACCAGTCATAAACCTCACCTCTCTTAAGGGTAGCTATTCTGTCTTTGGCCCGATTTTCCATCTCTTCAATATCTTCATCAGTGGGCTTATACCCTAGCCCAAATGGTGGTGTTGCTACTGGATAATCCAAGAAAGACTTTAAGCCCTATTGGCTTCTTCCAAAACCTAGACTAGGAAAGTAATTCATTTTGCGGAACATGTTAGCAACAGCAATATTTCCAAAGGGGTCAAAATCAAAAGGAATAAATTCTTTACCCTGTTCACCCTCAATGTACTGAATGAAGGAGAACCCTAAAAGTGGATAGGAGGACAGCTCAAGCTGAATTTTGAGAATTGGAATAGAGCTTGGAATGTCTGGTCTTCCATACATGTCCCCTTTTATAGTCACGACCCCATTTTTGAAAGGAAACTTGACCTTCTAGTGTAGGGAAGAAGGGATAGCCTATGCTTGGTGGATCCAAGGCCTCCCAAGTAGTAGGTTAAAGCAAGAAAGTACATCAATCACTTGAAATGGTATGGTGAAAGATGTTGGCCCAATAGTTACATCAATGATAGCTACTCTAAGGACTTCGCTCTTGGTATTGTCATACGCCCTTACAATCTGATCCGAAGGGGTGAAATCAAAAACCTCCAATCCTAAGCAGCTTGTCACTTTCAGAGGGCACACATTTAGAGCTGAACCATTATCAATAAGAACCATTGACACAGTCTTTCCCCGTGTAACCACTGTGATATAAAGGGCATTGTTGTGGTTAGGATCTCTTTCCAGAATGTCAATTTCTCTAAAAGTGATGGACACCCCCTTAGCAGCAAAGATAATAGAAGCTATTAGGTTTTCTAGTATGATGTCAATTGGAGCTTAGCATTGATTCAGCGCTTTGCAAAGAGCTTAGCGGTGTGGATATGAGGATTGGATCAAACTCCAAATTGAGATGTTGGCTTGTGTCTTCTTGAGTTGTTTAAGAATGGGATCTTCGTCTGGTTCAAGAATCCTTTTCAATTTGTCGGCAGGTGCAGGAATGGATTGGGTAGGTTGAGTGTTTGGGGTTGGTTAGTTCTGGATAACTCTGCCACTTTTGGTGATGGCATCAATCTCCTCAACTAGGTTAGTGAGGTCCAGGACATAGCAATAACCGGGATTTGACTCTATCAAGGAGACAGGGTCAACTCCCTCATGATTGTTTATAGCATTGACTGTGTGGTTGGACAAAGAGTTGGTGTTGATGTTGGGTCAAGCTTTTGGGGGAATCAGGTCATTGGAGTCAATGAGGTCCTGAATTCTGTGTCTAAGGGCCTTGCACGCATCTGTTTTATGCTTAGGTCCTTGATGGTAATCACACCTCTCATGTGGGTTGTAATTTTTAGGAAGTGGATTGGGGACTGGTTTTAGCTCTAGAAGTTTTACCATATTTCCCTCAAGTAGCTTCTTTAGGATGATACTCATAAGCACACCCCCAAGATCGAAAAACTGCCTCCTTTCAAATCCAGATAGGCTTCTTAATAGTCATAGCATTAACTTCCCCCTTTTCTGATTTGTTAAGGAAGTGACATTACCTTGATGAGTGGGCTTCTTATACCTTGACCCTGATGCAGTGTCTTCTTTGATTTGACCACTCTGAATCAAATCTTTAATTTTTGAAGCAGTGGTAATGAGGGCCTTGAAAGAAGGCAAGTACTGAGTCTGAAGCCTTTCTTGGTAAACTGGCAAGAGATTCTTGACAATTATGTCAATTTGCTCATTTTCAGGAGGTCGGTTTACCATTTGAGAAGCCTTCTTCCTCCACCTCATAAGGAACAAGGAGAAGAATTCCTTAGCATATTGTTTGGTGGTCTCAAGGTCTCTTCTGGTTACATCGACCTCGATGTTATAGTGATACTGTTGAAAAAAAATGTTGCAGATGACATCCCAGGTCTGTTTCTTATATTGCAGATGTCATCCCATGTCTGTTTCTTGGCGACATCTAAGTCCACAAACCACTTCACAGCTGTACCGGTTAGTGATTGTTGAAACAATTGGGCTAGAAGTTGATTATCCACCCCCAATGGATGCATGGCTCCCACATAGACTTTGAGATGGGTCTTGGGGCAGGTAGTCCCATCAAATTTGTCAAACTCAGGCATCCTGAATTTGGAGGAACCCTTGCATTGGGAACAAGCTTAAGGATTCCGTAACAACTAGATCCTCTTTCTTTTTCATTCCCAACAGCATCTTTTCCATGCACTCCATCTTTTCCATGCAGGCTTTAATCTCAGGATTAACTTCCTTCCCTTGGAAAGGATTCACAGGTTGAGAGGTGGAGGCAGAAGTGATATTTATTATTGGTGAGTTGTTCTTGAGGAACTCTGGTGATGAGATTGGTAGTGGTGGGATGATATCAGTGTTTGCAGTTTCTTTGTCTTTGGATTCAACTCTAGAAGTGGATCCATAGACAGGATAAAAGGTGGGTTTTGGATCAGATTTGAATGATTTTGGCTCAGTGGGGTTTTGGGCTAGGGAGGTCTGTTCCAACATGGCACGGACATCCTCCATGATAGCCCTCCTTTGGGCCTTCAGCATGTCTTGGAAAAGGGTTTCTTGCCTTTTCATCATAGTTTCCTATTGTTCAAAGAGCTTAGCAAGAAGCTCGTCAAAAATTTCATCAGCTTTGGTAGCGGTGATCTCATCTCCGGCAACAGACATCTTATCAACCTTTGAAAAGGAAAAGGAACTAGGTTAGTATCAAGCTTTGGAAAACAGGATTATGGGGAGGTGTGACAAACCAAAGGACCTAGGTTTAATGATAATGGATGATAGTGTCTTATGGTTAGGTTGACGGTTTATGGGTAAAGATGAGGGTAGAGGTGTATGGTATTAGCTAGGTATCTATTTAGCTAAGGGAGCTAGGTTAGATTTTAGCTTTGGATGGCTAGGTCAAATTTTAGTTTTGAGTAGCTAGGTCAGAATTTAGCTTGGGGTGACTAGGTCAGAATTTACCTTCGGGTGATTAGGATTTGTGATTTATAAATGGTTTACCATGGGCTTAAGGATAGCATGATAATGGGTTTTGCGATTGGGTATGGATGTACCATGAATTTGGATGTTGGGTGGACTATGGGTTTGGTAATAGTTGGATAATGGGTTAGACTAGATCATGGGCTTAGATGGGCCATAGGTTTGGATAGTGATGTAAGAGATGAAACCTAGTCAGCATTTAGTTTGGGTAAGGATAAGAGTGACGCTAAGTCAGTATTTAGCTTTAGTAAGGATGGTTAAGGATAATGCTATATCAGTGTTTAGCTTAGATAAGGACTATGAAAGATGAAAGCTAGATCAGTATTTAGCTTAGGTAAGAGTTGTGAAAGATGAAAGCTAGGTTAGTATTTAGCTTCGGTAAGGATTATGAAAGATGAAGCTATGTCAGTGTTTAGCTTGGGCTAGGTTAGTGTTTAGCTTGGATAAGAATTATGGAAAAGGATGAGGGTACCATAGACGGGTTTATTTTTACCATGAGTTTGACATGGGTTTGGATAGGATTGGACCATGGGTTTTGGGTGAACCATGAGTCTTGGGCTTTGACCATGGGTTGAGGTGAACTATGGACTTTATGTGTTCACCATGGGTTTAGATCGACCATGGGCTTTGGGTTTTGACCATGGGTTTAGATGGACCATGGGCTTTGGGTGTTGACCATGGGTTTAGGTGGACTATGGGCTTTGAGCTTTTAGGTGTTGACCATGGGTTTAGGTGGACCATGGGCTTTAGGTTTTAGGTGTTGACCATGGGTTTAGATGGACCATGGGCTTTGGGTGTTGACCATAGGTTTCGGTGGACCATGGGCTTTGAGCTTTAGGTGTTGACCATGGGTTTAGATGGAACATGGGTTTTAGGTGTGAAGGTGTTTAGATAGGTTTTTGACTCTTCATAAGGTTCAAGCTATGCATGCATGTATGCATGAATGAAAAGGTTTCATGATAATGATATACCAAGTTCAGTATTATGGTACATAAAATCCTAAAGGAAGGTTCTATGAGTCATTACATGAAAGGGTTAGGGTGGTTTAAAGGGAACCCATCACACTAGAAATGCAATATACCTAACCCCATGTGAGACAAGGAGCCTCGTGTGGGTCCAATGGTACATGCATACTCGTTACACCTCTAAAAGGATTAGAGGATACGTCGTGGGCTGGATGATTTCACTATTGGTAAGCAGACCTAAGGAAGGTTGCCCACTCAATGTTACTTTCTATCTTTTGTTTTCCTAGAAGCTAGGCTTTTATGGACTAGGAGTCCGATGTAGTGATGCATGACAGAGTTATTTTGTATTTAAAGCCAAACTTGGTATTTTACCAAAAGTAATCCACTTTATCTTTTTATTTGAAAAAGATTTTTAATTCCCTAGTGGAGTCGCCAACTGTGAGGTCTCGCCCGAGCACCGGTCCGATCCACCAAGGGATCAAAATGCTCTTCGGGAGAAACTCCACTATTAGAACTCATTGTGAGTTTGGAAAATTGATTTTTGTAATGTGACAGTTGAAAAGTGAGTCGCCACTTTAATTTATTTATTTTAATTGGGAAAATCAAAGAAAACCCAACATGATTGACTCTAAAATTTGATTTATCCCAATGAAAAATGCACCAATCCACGAGTGACCAATGAGGGCTCAGGGGTCAGGTTTTGGTAATTACACAATTAAAAAAATGTTATTTTCTTTAGTTTGGCTAAAAATGCAAAATAACTCTTAAAAAATGAATATTTATGCATGCATGAACAGGAATATAATGATGAATGAACAGATATATGATGTGATAGAATGACAATAATAAATAAATAGGCAAGATAAATCCTACTTAATTATTACAATATCAAAACAAATGAAATAAAAGAGATCTTTCCTTTAGCCCTTATGGGTACTAGGAAAAGCACACATTCCCCAAAATAAACTAAAATAAAAACATAAACAAAAGATTAATACAAATAAATCAAAATAAAAAAAGGAAAACAATATTGATAAAAAGATTTTTGGAGTTGATGCCCTTCAGAATGGTAGCCTGCGTATCCTATTGAATAGGAATCAAACCCCACGCAGTTCTCCCTTCTTGCGAAGGAGGGGTTTTAAAAATATGTTGGTTTGCTTATTAACTTAATTCTGATTCTTAAATTAATAAGTTTTAGATCTTTTCAGTTTTAGACCTAAAGAGAATTCTAGATCTGAATTTAGAATTTTAAAATAAGAAAGGGATTATACCTTTGCTTTTCTTGGCTTTC